>OY253756.1:1044891-1090582 GCA_958009045.1 Oxytorus armatus
GGTATTTAAAAATTTGACAAATCGTTCGCTTTTCAAATGTACGAAGAAATAATTTTATTTGGTTTCAAGAAAATGGGGACATTCAACGCCTTTTTTTTCAATCAATCTCCCTCGCCTGAGTAGATCTCGTAACATTTTTCGAGGGTTAACACCACTCTGGCGGCAGAAAAGAGAGGCCTAACTTTGACGATTTATTTAGGGAGTATGAAAAAAAGAAATAAGATTTCTCTTCGGAGGGTTTATTTAACCCTTCGTGGTCACACATTCTAAAAATCAACGCTTTGGTCACATGGAGGCGGAATTGACCCTAGCAATGTTTAAACAATTGTCGCGTTGCGGGTATCGTTCCGAACGACTCATAAAAATTCAGGATACTAGTTTGAACCTTTCAGAATGAGAATATCGTGGCAAAAAATGTTTATCAAATTTTCAAAATGGCGAAAAAAAATCAGCAAGGTGGCATAGTAATTTTAGCTTAAAGTTGCGCTTGGGGTCATTTTGACCCCGCGTCACCACGAAGGGTTAACACATATTGGAAGTGTGGAAGAACATTTTTTTGATTTTTCTCCACGAGAGGAATTTCCGAGATAACAAATGTGCAACTGTGATTCGTGTAATCGGAGAATTTGCCGTTGAAATGGCTTTTGATTCAAAGCTACGAATAATATTACGCGCGTATACACAGGGCATATATATATATATTTTTTTTTTTTCTGCTACCCTATTTTATTTTCATTTTTGTACGGGCAAAAGAGGTAGAGCGTTCGTCCAACTTTTTCCTACGTCGCTTCGCCAGTTTGAAGGTGAAAAAAAAAAAACAAAAATAGAAAAATACGTTGTTGCGCTTGGGTGTGAATTCTGCCGCCCCGGAAATTGACACGCGGAAACCATTACATGCATATATGTATTTCTGTTATGTAAAGGGTAACCTTTCCCCATCCGATTCGTCCGGTCGTCCGACTCTGACGATTGAGTACGGTACACCGCGCCATTTCCCGTACCGCGGTCCAACGATTGCACACACACAAACACAAACACGCACACACATAAACAGATAAATATAAACACGGGCAAATACCAGCTTTTCTACCGTTGGCGGATTATATTCTAATACCGTGTCTGTAACTAAATGTTTCAACCGGGATTCTGGAGAATTATCTCGTGCGCGTCAAATACACGAAAATTTTATAATCTATATACCATTGGCTATGGGACTACGGTGGGGATTTTTTTTTTAATCAAATTTTGTAGAAATGGTGGACTTTTGAAAAGATGAATCGATTTTTTTCGGCAAAAAAAGGGCAGTAAATTGTTTATAAAAAAAACATTACATCAAATCGAAAAAATGGCTACGTACTACGATAGAGAATGTAATTGTGATGCTACTATCAAAATTTCAAATCGATCCGTGCTACGGTGTCCAAGTAATGCAGTCCTTTCGGTTTGAAAAACGAACGATTATCAAGATGGCCTCTGTCGCCGCCATTTTGTGTCAAAATGATGATACAAATTTTTTTTTTCATACTTCAATATGTGTTAAATGAAGCCTCCGAAGAGAAATCCTATTCCTATTTTTCATATACCCCAAAATAAATCGTCAAAGTTAGACCTTTTTTTTCTGCCGTTAGAGTGGTGTTTCCTCTTAATGGGGGAAATAGGGTTAGACGGGTTCAAAAAATCGATTTTTTCATTTCATAAATTGTTAGTAAAACTATTGAAAAATATGTTCCCAAAATTTTAAATGAAAATTCCGACTCGTTCTATTGTTATAAGCCATTGGAGGGGAGAAATAGGGTTAGGACAGCGTTTTCTCAATGATTTTCATGAATTTTTTTATAGTATAAAAAATGAATATAATTTATTGAAACTTTGAGAATATTTTATACATATATTTAAGTATATACTATAAAATTTTTGAAGAATTTCGTTGAAAAACACCGAAGATATTAGCGACCCCATATTGCAGGTCACAATCAGACTCAGAATTTTGCTATTTTTTCAAACGCGTTTTTCTGAAAACGACTTTTTTTTAACTTGCGTACACGCTAGTTTGAAAAGTTTTCGACCAATCGTTTTGAAAATTGGCAGTTACTTTCTTCATAGTATCGGGCTTTATATGAACCTAAAATCGGAATATTATCATTATTTAAAATAATTTTTTTTTTGCAAATAAACTAGTAAAAAATGACAAAAAATCATGCTTTTTTGTTTTGACCTCTGTAAAAAATTCAATTTTTTATTTTTTTGATAGCATTTAGGTTCATATAGAAGAGAGACATATAATAAATGTAAATTCCAACCTCGTTTGATTTCAGATGAAAATTGCGGCTTCCAGAATGTACGCAAGATGCTGAGTCTGATTGTGACCTGCAATATGGGGTCGCTAATATCTTCGGTGTTTTTCAAGGAAATTCTTCAAAAATTTTATAGTATATACTTAAATATATGTATAAAATATTCTCAAAGTTTCAATAAATTATATTCGTTTTTTATACTATAAAAAAATTCATGAAAATCATTGAGAAAACGCCGTCCTAACCCTATTTCCCCCTTTAAAGGAAGATGAAATTGAGATGGAATTCCCCGTATATTTCGTGTACACAGTACGGCAGTGAGTTTTTCTCATCTTTTGTATGTATACCGGGGCATATGCCGAATAAGCCTTTGCGTCTTCCCCCGCGACGGTATAAGACCGAGATTCTCTCGTTGCAGGATCAACAAACCTTCCGGCGAACCTTCTCGTTGTGCCAAGAAGCTGGTTCAAGAAACCCACCTACTCATCTCTCTCTCTCTCTCTCTCTTTCTCTATCTGGCTTCTCTTATTATATTCCGCATATATACTTTACCGGAAGTAGAGAAAGCCATGTATTCTCGTGTTGCTACTCTCATCCGGCTGTCCTCGAATGGCTTTACCGAAAATGTACATACCACTGTTCCACTATTCATACGAATATAGTATATATATTTCGATATACGAGTAAAGTACAGAATATACAGTATTGCGCGAATACCAGGGCTGCATTCTGTTTTGAAATATATCTATATGGGAAATTCCAGTCCGAATCGACCCTGATTATTAACATTTTTCTTTTCACCTCTTTTAAGGGGGGAAATAGGGTTAGGACAGCGTTTTCTCAATGATTTTCATGCATTTTTTTATAGTATAAAAAAATGAATATAATTTATTGAAACTTTGAGAATATTTTATACATATATTTAAGTATATACTATAAAATATTGGCGACCCCATATTGCAGGTCACAATCAGACTCAGCATTTTGCGTACATTCTGGAAGCCGCAATTTTCATCTGAAATCAAACGAGGTTTGAATTTACTTTTATTATATGTCTCTCTTCTATATGAACCTAAATGCTATAAAAAAAAATAGAAAATTGAATTTTTTACAGGGGTCAAAACAAAAAAGCATGATTTTTTGCCATTTTTTACAACTTTATTTGCAAAAAAAAATTATGTTAAATAATGATAATATTCCGATTTTAGGTTCATATAGAGCGCAATACTGTGAAGAAAGTAACTGTCAATTTTCAAAACGATTGGCTGAAAACTTTTCAAACTAGCGTGTACGCAAGTTAAAAAAAAGTCGTTTTCAGAAAAACGCGTTAGAAAAAATAGTACCAAGAAAAACAAGCAATATGGGGTCGCTAATATTTTATAGTATATACTTAAATATATGTATCAAAATTTTATAGTATATACTTAAATATATGTATAAAATATTCTCAAAGTTTCAATAAATTATATCCATTTTTTATACTATAAAAAAATTCATGAAAATCATTGATAAAACGCTGTCCTACCCCTATTTCCCCCCTTAATCGCTTATAACAATAGAACGAGTTGGAATTTTCATTTAAAATTTTGGGAACATATTTTTCAATAGTTTTACTAACAATTTATGAAATTAAAAAAAAATCGATTTTTTGAACCGCCTAACCCTATTTCCACCCTTAATAAATACAATTTTTCGCTGGGCCCTAATAAAATTGTGTCGGTTTCCTTAGTACAGATGCTGAATGAACTCACATTTTGGTGATATTACAAAAATTTTAAAAATCAAGATCCGACTATGGATTCGAGTAAAAAATCATTGAAAATTGTTTAGTGACGGCAAATATTTTTTTAACGCCTTTCTAATTTATACAATATCCATTATTTAAATCCTGAATTATTTTTCAATCGTTAAATTGAATTTAAAAATATTAAACCCAACAAAATACTGGTAAGAAAAACGATTAATGTTCGATTTTCCGCGTTTTAAATACTCGGTACCGGAACGAGACCGTTCAGAGAGACCGTTCATGCCGATTTGAAACACCCCGTACACACGGGTATATAGAGAGTCGGTTCTATCTACGTCCGGGATATTCATCGATCACCCTCTCCCAATGTTCTTCTGACATTTTATCACAGCGATGGAAAAAAAAAAGAAAAAGAAAACAAGGGAAAAAAAACTACACGTTGAAATAGAAGAAATAAAAACCGCGCACACGGCGACATATGAAATTTCGCGCTTTTTGAAATATCATCGAACGGACAAAGTTGTACGATCGCAAGAGATTGCGCAGCGACGCGAACATTTTCTCTTTTCGTTCGGATAAACCGAAAACGAAAGGAGAAAAATTAATTTGACCGAAAATGCCCCGTGTACGTTTTTTTTTTGTTTGACGAATTCAAGGACGACTACTAGTGTGACACTTTCGAAAAGCTGATTTTTTTTTGCTTTTTTTGATAGTCTATACCTTCAAGAATAACATACTAAAATTTCAAGTGCGCATCTCAAATAATTTTTGAACGAGAGCGCTTTAAAGAGCGCGGCTGCTCGTCGGTGAGAAACCTGTGAACGCGTTTTTCCTCAAAACGACATTTTTCAATATTTGCTGCAATTCTAACACGAATAACAAATCATCGGAACGACTTGAATTTTGTTTTAGTGTATTTAGCATTTGTTTCTTCATACAATGGACCCTGCGGTTTTTCGATTCGATACAAAAATGTCAATTTGCCATGCAAAAAACCATCAGAGATTTTTTGGAATTTGGAACGTTCCTTTTTAATTTTTCAAAACACCGGCGTTTCGTTGGATTCAAATTTTGTTTCACAATTCCGCGTCATTGTACAGGCAATAGCTTCTAGTTTAACTCACTGTTTTTTGTTTTTTTTTTTTATATTTCAGGCACTCAAAAGTCCGCAATCACTGCAGCGGTGGGAGAACTTTTTTTTTTCGAGAGGCTCAGAAGATGGCGCATAAGTCGTTGAAAATTGAATATTTTCATACGAAAAAATTACTGTACATACATTATTCATACACAAATATATCCGCAAAATTTCAAAATATTCGATGCGACACTTTACGTTCGATAAATTCCGGAAAATCATTTTTTTCTTTGGAGCAGTCACACCAGCGGTCTAGCCTCCTTCAAGTGTGTTGGATTGTTATATTTATGGATCTACTTGGGGATGGGTACACGTGAGAACGTACAGGGGTAGAAGAAATGTAGTAAAACCCAAGAAGTTTATTTCCGTCCAGACGTAGCCGGACTGAGACCGAGATGGAAATAGACACGGAGACGAATAACCGCGCGGATACTTTCCGTCTAGCTTCGCGCGCGCACGTGAAACGTCTCCGAGCGGATGCTGTGAGGAACATACACCAAAGATCTCACGTCGTCATCTTAACCGGCGTGAGACTCTCTCAGTCATCTCGTTGCCATGAACATGATTTTTAACATCAATCCTTCTTAAGATTGAATTTTCCAAGAGAAAAATCGTTAAAACGTTCTTTCCGGATGGCCTTTAAGGGGCAAAATAGGGTTAGACGGTTCAAAAATTCGAGTTTTTTTTAATTTCATAAATTATTAAAACTATTGAAAAATATGTTCGCAAAATTTTTAATGAAAATTCCGACTCGTTCTATTGTTATAAGCCATTAAAGGGGGAAATAGGGTTAGGAGAACGTTTTCTCAATGATTTTCATGAATTTTTTTATAGTATAAAAAATGAATATAATTTATTGAAACTTTGAGAATATTTTATACATATATTTAAGTATATACTATAAAAATTTTATACGTATATTTAAGTATATACGATAAAATATTAGCGAGCCCATATTGCTTGTTTTTCTTGGTACTATTTTTTCAAACCCTTTTTTTCTGAAAACGACTTTTTTTGAACTTGCGTACACGCTAGTGTGAAAAGTTTTCGACCAATCGTTTTGAAATTTGGCAGTTACTTTCTTCACATTATCGCGCTCTATATGAACCTAAAATCGGAATATTATCATTATTTGAAATAAATTTTTTTTTTTTTTAAATAAAGTTGTAAAAAATGGCAAAAAATCATGCTTTGTTTTGACCTCTGTAAAAAATCCAATTTTCTATTTTTTTTTATAGCATTTAGGTTCATATAGAAGAGAGACATATAATAAAAGTAAATTCCAACCCCGTTTGATTTCAGATGAAAATTGCGGCTTCCAGAATGTACGCAAAATGCACAGTCCGATTGTGACCTGCAATATGGGGTCGCTAATATCTTCGGTGTTTTTCAAGGAAATTCTTCAAAAATTTTATAGTATATACTTAAATATATGTATAAAATATTCTCAAAGTTTCAATAAATTATATTCATTTTTTGTACTATAAAAAAATTAATGAAAATCATTGAGAAAACGCTGTCCTATCCCTATTTCCCCCCTTAAGGGGCTGGACCTAAATGGGCAAGAGGAGGCGAGAGCAATACGTAAAATGAAAATTTGAAAATTTGAAAAACCGCTTTTTGTTGCGTTCCAACGAGGCAAACTTCAACATCATTCTTTGCCGGTTTATCATTTCTTTTTTTTTCCGGCTATTTTTTTCCCTTTTATTCATCTCCCTCGATAAGTTCACTTAATTTTTTTTTTTCGAATGTGTACACGGCCTAAATTGTCACATCATTTTCAGAATGATTATTGCAATAATCACGTGGAAAAATATATATTAATGATGGATTTTTTGCGAAATCAGTTATCGCGCGTACCGGCGAATGACTGAAATTAACGAGAAAGCCGGAAATTTTATATCGAGACAAAGGTTGTGCGTACGTGAGAATATTCGGGTTCAGAGTGTTCGGTTGCAAGGGAATTGCGAGAATATCACTTTGTCGCATTTTCCTCGACGCCAGGTCAAAGGAGAATTGCTACTGCTGGTATGGAACGCACGAGAGAGTCACGACAACGAGCCGGAGCTCATCGTCTCGCGCACATTCTCGCACAAAGCTGCATTGCCACGTCAACTATAAATAACACGGGTTTCCATATATATCTATATATTTGAGGGATCGCGGAGAACAGCTGTTAATAAATTATTAACGCGCGCGACAAGGGGACCGTTCGAATGAAATATCTTGTAAAATTATTTTATAACATAATAATCGCGAATACAAACGTTGTACAATTTTTATCAAACAATTCGGGCACAATTTTCGAATAATTTTTATCTTCTCGCTATAAACGTGAGACAACGAGTGTACGGAATCAAAAATTCTTGATTATTCTTAATCTATAGACATGTCATTCTGGTCGGAACTGCTGAAGTTAAATTTCATGGATAAATACGAAAATTTATTTGCTAAAATAAAAAGACTTTTTTTTCCAAAATCCGCCATTTTGTTATTTATCCATGAAATTTAACTTCAGTAGTTCCGACCAGAATGACGTGTCTACAGATTAAGAATTATCAAGAATTTTTGATTTCAGATAACATCAAGAGCCAAAATCACCGGGGCCACCCACGCGCTTTTTTTTCGAGGTGCCAACTTCGATCAATAATAATAATAATAATAATAAACTATTAAATTTGTTCAAAAAATTTTTTTTTTGGATCTTTAATATGTACATAAAAAAATCCTAAATATCCAAAACGATGCATTTTTATTTTCCTACAAAAAAAAAACAACCTCCAAAAAAGACATGAAAATCGGCTTAAGTTGCCAGACTACTACCTTAAAGTGAGTGGCTCTCCTTCAGGCCCCGAGCGCGCCACGCGTATAACCGAGCGGTCACTATTTTCTGAAAACGACTTTTTTTAAACTTGCGTACACGCTAGTTCGAAAAGTTTTCAACCAATCGTTTTGAAAATTGGCAGTTAGTTTCTTCATAGTATTGCGCTTTATATGAACCTAAAATCGGAATATTATCATTATTTAAAATAATTTTTTTTTTGCAAATAAAGTGGTAAAAAATGGCAAAAAATCATGCTTTTTTGTTTTGACCCCTGTAAAACATTCAATTTTCTATTTTCTTGATAGTATTTAGATTCATATATAAGAGAGACATATAATAAAATTAAATTTCAGCCTCTTCTGATTTCAGATGAAAATTGCGGCTTCCAGAATGTACGCAAAATGCTGAGTCTGATTGTGAGCTGCAATATGGGGTCGCTAATATTTTCGGTCTTTTTTACGGAAATTCTTCAAAAATTTAATAGTATATACTTAAATATATGTATAAAATATTCTCAAAGTTTCAATAAATTATATTCATTTTTTATACTATAAAAAAATTCATGAAAATCATTGAAAAAACGCTGTCCTAACCCTATTTCCTCTCTTAATCCCTTGATATCTATTTTTGAACGGTATCAAGTTCCGAAGCTAATCATTTAAATAAACTTAAATGTGAAGAGAAAAAAAAAAACATTTCATTTCGTTGACCGAGTATAAAGGGTGATTGCTATCTACGGAGTAAGACGAGAAGCTTTGTCTCTCATCATCGCTCCTCGTTGCTCTCGAATACCATCCAATTAGTCGGTCTTTTTGCTTTTGTTTTTTTTTTTTTTTTCGTTACTTCACGTTTCTTCCTCCTGTCTTCTCGGCAAGAGGTACACACACATCTATATAATACTCAAACTGGTGCGTAAGAAGAAACCGACGATTCATGAATTATGAATTTAAATTTAATATTCATCCGTTTTGGCTTTGTAAATTAACCCTTGCAATTGGGAATTATTGCTCGGGGGTATCGGGGGTGTTGGGGGATACCAAAAAGATATTTCAAATATTTCGTTCCCTCATCTCGGCAACGCAATATCGCGTATAAGCCAATTTTCCTTCCCGTCTTGGATTTTCTTCAATATTACCATCCGACCTTAAAGCGTCATTTTGAACGGGGCATTTTTATATCGGAGCGAATGAAAAAAATATTTCTACAATAACATAGCAGAAATAAAGAAGATAATTTATTCGTTTTTCTTTTCTCATAATGATGATTAATTGATGTTGTGTTTTTTTTTCTCTTCTGTTTGATATAACGTTCCGATATTCGCGCTCGTTTTTTTTTTTTTTATTTATTTTTTATCATCCTTCAGGTCCGGTACGAAGGGAAAAACCGCGTGCGCGCGATCAGAGTATAAAACGAAAGTGGACGGGGGAGGGCGAGAGGGATAAAGGGCTTGCAGGGGGTTGCAAATCGATAGCGAGGGAGAGCTTTTATACGCGCCAAGGTAGAGAAGAGCATTAGTGTGTGTTTCTGTGTGTCCTGTGTGTTCGTGCGTGAGGCTATGTGCGCGAGCGTTTACTCCATCGGTCAGAAGCATCGATAGACTCGATCTGTTTATTTAATGATGTACTTAGAACGTTTTTGGGGTGACTGAAAAGAGGGCAAGTTAGTAAGAGATAGAGAGTGAGAGAGGGAGACAGAGAGAAGAGAATATTGAACAGGGTGAATCGAGCAAAAGGGTGTTTTTTTTTTTTTTTTTTTGTGTGTGGGGAAAAAGTAGGCTCCGATCCATTGGCGATTTCGTATGGGGGTCAGATGACGAAACGACCACTATTTGTAAAGGCCAAAATGTGGAATTTCAAAATTAACAATGATGAAGTTTGCATCGTTGGAACGCAACGAAAAGCGGCTTTTCAAATTTTCAAATTTTCATTTTAGAGTATTGCTCTCGCTTGCTCTTGTCCATTTAATTCTAGCTCCTCAGAGGACAACCCGAAAGAACGTTTTAAGGGGGCAAATAGGGTTAGGACAACGTTTTCTCAATGATTTTCATGAATTTTGCGTACATTCTGGAAGCCGCAATTTTCATCCGAAATCAAACGAGGTTGGAATTTACTTTTATTATATGTTTCTCTTCTATATGAACCTAAATGCTATCAAAAAAATAGAAAATTGAATTTTTTACAAGGGTCAAAACAAGAAAGCATGATTTTTTGCCATTTTTTACAACTTTATTTGCAAAAAAAAATTATTTTAAATAATGATAATATTCCGATTTTAGGTTCATATAGAGCGCAATACTATGAAGAAAGTAAGTGCCAATTTTTAAAACGATTGGTTGAAAACTTTTCAAACTGCCGTGTACGCAAGTTCAAAAAAAGTCGTTTTCAGAAAGACGCGTTTGAAAAAATAGTAGCAAGAAAAACAAGCAATATGGGGTCGCTAAAATTTTATAGTATATACTTAAATATATGTATGAAAATTTTATGGTATATACTTAAATATATGTATAAAATATTCTCAAAGTTTCAATAGATTATATTCATTTTTTATACTATGAAAAAATTCATGAAAATCATTGAGAAAACGCTGTCCTAACCCTATTTTCCCCCTCAATGGCTTATAACAATAGAACGAGTCGGAACTTTCATTTAAAATTTTGGGAACATATTTTTCAATAGTTTTACTAACAATTTATGAAATAAAAAAAAAATCGATTCTTTGAACCGTCTAACCCTATTTCCCCCCTTATCCGATTTTTGTCTTGGAAAATTCAATTTCAAGGAGGATTGATGTTAAAAAAATATATTTTCGTTGCATTCCAACGATGCAAACTTCAACATCACAATTAACGAACGTTCAAACTCTAGAACTTCTCATATTACGAACATCCATTGAATCAGAAAAAAACATAACGAGAAAAGAAAAACTTAAAAATGAATTTATATGGAAAAAAAAAACATGAGTACGAGCAAAATTACAAGGGGGCGAAATATGGAAACGAGAAAAAAATTGTTGAACATTCCACAAGTTCGTGTGTACGAATTTCAGGCTTACGATTATTCAGAAAGTCTACAATATTGAATTAAAGTAAAGGCAAAAGACGAAAAAATTGGTATGGATAGTCGCGAATATTCGCGAATATTCGCGACTATCGCACTCGCGAATAAAAAAAATTGCGATTGGTCGAGAGTCGTTGCGCAATTTTGTTTCTTCTTCAAAACACTCTCCCCGCTATTATCGTAATTGAATTCTAATTTTTCCTAAAATGAAAACTCCAACGAATCCCTTCTTCGATGAATTGAAAATAAATTTGTTTCAAAGATCCAGATGGTGTATTCGTTTATGAATTTATTTTTGTTGTAGAAGTCATTCCCTGTGCTCGCAATGAGGAAATTATCATTTTTTTAAAATCAAGATAATCGTTTGTTAATAAAAAATAAAAAACACAGTTGACGGTCGCGAGTGTCAAGTTGATTTGGGGAGAGGTTGAAACGTTGAGCGCAACGAGAAAATTGTGGTCGATTGAGCGTAAATAAATTTGCCCCGGAACGAAACATTTATCAAACGCTCTGTAAATCCACGACTAATTTACGCGTTGGATTGTTTGCATTATATGTAAATTCAATATGACCCAATATATTTCGGGCTACGGCCCCGTCCAATTAAACATTCACAGCTACGAAACAAAATTGCGGTCACCGACATTGACGATACGTGTTTCAAGATGTGTCAATTTAAAAAAAATAAAAAAAACAACTCCCCAACAACAAATGGGAATTTAAAAAAATTAAACACCCGTCAAATATCCATCAACGAGACAATTTTACGTAATAAGAAAAGTGAGAAAACTTTATTTCAACGTTCGTGCCGGAGTACAAAATTTTCTTAATCCCAACTACCCCCGAAATTCGTTTATCTCGCAACGGATTATTAGCAACGAAAAAAATTAAAATAAAATAAAATGCAAGAGAACCGGAAGCGCGAAGATGAAAATAGATTATTTGCGTCAACTTTCCGCCGACTGATGGGGAGAGACAGCCGGTAATGACGTTGCCAATTTTCTTCAAAGTTATTAGAACGCGACTTTTCCTCGAGCACGCGAAAATTGTCCGGTAAAGTGCGAACTTGCTCGACGTTGTTGTATTTTAAATTCATATTTACTGAAATTACGTCGATAAACTTTTTATTGGGTGAGGAGGACAGGTTAATCTCCGAGGCCGTGCCAAAGTAAGATATTTATTTGATGAATTAAGGGGGGAAATAGAGTTAGACGGTTAAAAAAATCGATTTTTTTTTAATTTCATAAATTGTTAGTAAAACTATTGAAAAATATGTTCCCAAAATTTTTAATGAAAATTCCCACTCGTTCTATTGTTATAAGCCATTAAGAGTGGAAATCGGGTTAGAACAGCGTTTTCTCAATGATTTTCATGAATTTTTTTATAGTATAAAAAATGAATATAATTTATTGAAACTTTGAGAATCTTTTATACGTATATTTAAGTATATACTATAAAATTTTTGAACAATTTCCTTGAAAAACACCGAAAAAATGTATGACTTTGTTTTTCTTGATACCAGTTTTTCAAACGCGTTTTTCTGAAAACGACTTTTTTTAAACTTGCGTACACGCTAGTTTGAAAAGTTTTCAACCAATCGTTTTGAAAATTGGCAATTACTTTCTTCATAGTATTGCGCTCTATATGAACCTAAAATCGGAATATTATCATTATTTAAAATAATTTTTTTTTTGCACATAAAGTTGTAAGAAATGGCAAAAAATCATGCTTTTTTGTTTTGACCCCTGTAAAAAATTCAATTTTCAATTTTTTTGATAGCATTTAGGTTCATATAGAAGAGAGACATATGATAGAAGTAAATTCCAACCTCGTTTGATTTCAGATGAAAATTGCGGCTTCCAGAATGTACGCAAAATGAGTCTGATTGTGAGTCTGCAATATGGGGTCCCTAATATCTTCGGTGTTTTTCAAGAAAATTCTTCAAAAATTTTCCAGTATATACTTAAATAGATGTATAAAATATTCTCAAAGTTTCAATAAATTATATTCATTTTTTATACTATAAAAAAATTCATGAAAATCATTGAGAAAACGCTGTCCTAACCCTATTTCTCCCCTCAATCCTCGGTGTCTAACTATTCTTGGCAATGGCATTTTTCTTTTAAAAATATTGTGATTTTAGAATGTCCGAAAAAAAAAAAGTAGGATCCTTGCACATAAATTCGGGAGTTTTCGCCCCTTCGGAGCTTTCGCAGTTCGAAATTTTAACGCCGCGCCCCCGAAGAATGGGTGAAAAATAATTAATAAAAAAAATCGTGACCCAATCAGTGAAGAGTCATTAAAAATTTTGATAGGCAGCGGGGACACTGATGCGTTAACCGTTGCACACATTATCTCGTAGCGTCGTCAGTAATCATCTGATATTTTGCATTATCAAAACTCTCGTCAAGAGTCTCATACAAATTTAACAATTATATTCAGCTCTCTTCCAACGATGGATAACACCACGTATGTATTCATGGACAGTTATGACGGAACGTTAACGAGATTTAATAATTTCGCGAGAGCGCGGGAGGGTCTGTGGGCGTCACAAAGTGGCCTCTCACTATTCGCCAACGGCCTGTGTTTCGTAACTAACAATACCGCACACTAATCTTCCATTAACCTCGTGTAAAATCTCCATACTTTCGTGATTTTGTGTAACTTAAAATTTTAATAAATAAAATAAATGTTGCTAAACGATGTTGAAGAGTTTGGCGTCGTTGGAATGCAAAGAAAAGATATTTTTATATAACATTCATCCTCTTTAATAGTACAATCAATAGAGAATATTCTGGCGCGTTAAAAATAAAGGATATTTTTTTTAAATTAGGTTCAGTATCACGTACTGAATGTGAATTAACAAAATGGTTACAAATTAAGGGAGCGGAAGTGCCGCCATTTTGAGGTAAACCGTATTGGCCAATATCTCCGTTACCGTGCACTTTAGGCCAAAAATGGTAATAACCTCTCTTGTAGATAATTGAATTTCCCATCTTTTTTTATCAGTAACTTTTTTTGTATCACTTACCGTTTACGACTTATACAACTGTTAAAATTTATCTCTTCACTTTTTGACCGGTATCTCTCCTCATAATTGTTTAAACAATAAAATTCTAATAACTTATCTTTTGAATCCATAAATTTCCTACAACTTTTATTAAAAACTTTCTTGTCTAAAATTAATATTCTCAAAGTTATAACGCGTTTTTATTAGCCTTGCACCCAGTAGCGCAACATTGAACGCTCTTATTTTATAAATTGTTAGTAAAACTATTGAAAAATATGTTTCCAAAATTTTAAATGAAAATTCCGACTCGGAATTTTCATTTAAATTTTTTTTCAAAATTTAAATTTCATTTAAATTTTTCTTTCTATTTTTTCAAACGCGTTTTTCTGAAAACGACTTTTTTTTAACTTGCGTACACGCTAGTTTGAAAAGTTTTCAACCAATCGTTTTGAAAATTGGCAGTTACTTTCTTCATAGTGTTGCGCTCTACATGAACCTAAAATCGGAATATTATCATTATTTAAAATAATTTTTTTTTGCAAATAAAGTTGTAAAAAATGGCAAAAAATCATGCTTTTTTGTTCTGACCCCTGTAAAAAATTCAATTTTCTATTTTTTTGATAGCATTTAGGTTCATATAGAAGAGAGACATATAATAAAAGTGAATTCCAGCCTCGTTTGATTTCAGATGAAAATTGCGGCTTTCAGAATGTACGCAATATGCTTAGTCTGATTGTGACTTGCGATATGGTGTCGCTAATATCTTCGGTGTTTTTCAAGGAAATTTTTCAAAAATTTTATAGTATATACTTAAATATATGTATAAAATATTCTCAAAGTTTCAATAAATTATATTCCTTTTTTATACTATAAAAAAATTCATGAAAATCATTGAAAAAACGCTGTTCTAACCCTATTTCGTCCCTTAAGGTGCTGGACCTTAACGGACGAGAGAAGCGAGAGCAATGTCTAAAATGAAAATTTTGAAAAACCACTTTTTTTTTTCGTTGCGTTCCAACGATGCAAAATTCAGCTTCATGTTGCTAATCCGTTTTTTATAATTCTGCCAGAGATACGCTTCGGCCGTTACTGTCGCTGGTTCGGTATATTTCTATAAAAAAAACAACGAGAATTTATCGGCACTGGCTACGGTGCAAATATAGTCGAAAAAAAAAAACAAATTATGATAAGTAGTAAAATTAAAAAATGTAACAGCTATACCCGACTTCATATCCACCAAAATTGTGGAAGTGTGAGAATAATTTTGTTTGCCGTGTCCGGGTACTGTAGAGGGGTTGAAATTCCCAAAAATGTGATGAAACGATCGTTGATAGAGAACGAGGCAAGTAACCGACTGACAGAAGTGCGCGCAGCAAAATAAAGTCCATCGTTATACGAACGCGAAACACACGCTAGATGTTCAGACGCTCGCACTGGAATTTGTCAAAAGTTTAATTAGACCGGATGTCACGTTCGTAACGAGTGTTTATATTTGTCGTGAAAAACAAAAAAACAAAAAAAAAAAAAATAGCAGAATATCGCTGCGAGGAAATATTCCCGGGGGGGTTGAAGACCAGAGTTTCGCTTTACTGAAAAAGCTCGTGATCTTTCTTATTTCCTTGCTCGGTTAAAATTTCATTGAGGCTTGATTTACCAAAAAGAAAAACAAATTCACAAATCGGAACATTCTCTGGATTAATGTCGTTGTTCTCAGATTTGTGAAAGATGTAAAATTTCTAAATACAAGTTTGTTTGTTTATTTTAATTTTTTCTCAAGCTCCCGAATATTTTTCATTATCCCGCTAAATATTTTACACATTTTTCCGTTAAATTTTCGGGGGGGTTGGAAATGAAAAATGCCTCAAAAAAGTCTCAACGACACCAGCGCGCTTTAGTAACCGATCGATAACATCTTCCGTCACGTAAAGCGAAAGAAAAGCTCGCGCGAGAACCGGGCGGAAAAATGGGCGAAAACTAACGATAATGAAAATTAAAAAAAACCCAAAAAAAAAACACTCACAAACCGTGGACTATAGACAGTGGAGAGAGAGAGAGGTGCGCGGTTGCTGCCGAGAGAATTCGGGGCCGGAAGTCACGAGGAAAATTCGTCGACGAACATTTGCGAAAATAGAGCTTCGTGACGGAAATATGAGCGCGCGAGAGTAAGAGAGAATGGACGACGAATAACCGAAGACAGACACTCTCTTTTTCCTCCTCCACGGCCCCATGAGGTTGAGGTACGTGACTGCAATTTATCTTCGGTCTTGCTCGCACAATTTTATCCCGACGTATATCGAACCCGACGAAACTTTTATGCTCTTTTGATTCTTCTACTTCTTTTCTCTATTTTCTTTTTTTTTTTTTCTTCTTCTTAGATTCCGTTCCGTTATGAGTGTCATGAATTTTCAAACGGGAGTGAGAGCGCACCGAATAGTTCGCAAGTACGACAGTAAAATTCAGCGGTAGTATATGCGTTGGAGAAGAAATAAAAAGAAAGAAAAGAGTGTTAAGTTTGCGTTGAATGATCGAAATGTATACGCGAACATTAACAGAGGGGCAATAATGAATTGAACGAAACGAATTTCCTTAAATCAACTAATTGCTCGCGTTTAAAACGAACGTATAAAAATATACGATTTACCGTGTGTAGCTTGATGGGAAATTCGCTCAGCTGTAAAATCGATTGTACGCGAGAGAATCCAACGGAAATGGAGAAGCGTTTTCGTCATTCGCGAAAATAGAGATCTCTCCGTTTATGTAATTGACGCGTCGTTGCACGACGCGGTTATTTCGAGGATTATTATAATGTTATTCGATGTAAATCGATTTAATAAATGTAGCGGATTTAATTCCGTCGAGACGTTTGAGTCGAAGTTTTTTAAAATCCCATCAGGCGAGACGCCGAGTTATAAAATTTTTATGCAAATTTTTTTCAATCACTCGGTCACTTTTATACCCTGGTCTCAAGGGGGGAAATAGGGTTAGACGGTTCAAAAAATCGATTTTTTTTTAATTTCATAAATCGTTAGTAAAACTATTGGAAAATATGTTCCCAAAATTTTAAATGAAAATTCCGACTTGTTCTATTGTTATAAGCCATTAAGGGTGGACATAGGGTTAGGACAGCGTTTTCTCAATGATTTTCATGAATTTTTTTATAGTATAAAAAATGAATATAATTTATTGAAACTTTGAGAATATTTTATAAATATATTTAAGTATATACTATAAAATTTTTATACATACATTTAAGGGGGGGGTAGGGTTTAAAATTTTTTTTTGCATTTTTTTATTATTTTTTTTCTGAATGAACAATATGTCGAGAATATTGTGTATAAATTTTAAGTCAATCGGAGTAAAACTAACGGAGTTACAGCGTTTAAAACGACCGGCCGTGATACCTGATTTTTATACCTGCTCGGTAGCCGCTCGGTACGTATGAAAAACTTTAAATCGATTTTCCCGAAAACGTCATTTTTGAAGTTTGTGAACATTAGAACTCAAAATCTACTGAACCGATCCTTTTGAAAATTTAAACATTACTTCTTCACATAAATCAACAGGTAATCAGGAGTTTTTTTTTTTCAATTTTTTAATAACAAATTAAGCGCGATTTTTTTAGCTAAAATTGCGTTTTTCACTTCCAAGTTCTGCAAAAAATAGAAAAAAAAAAAAAAAAAAAAAACTCTTCCTGATTACCTCGAGAAATACATCACCTTCAAAATGCATATCAATTTTTTTGTTTCAGATGATCCGGTAACGAGTTATAATGTTCACCGCAAAACCACTTTTTTTCAAGGCGCTTCTGGAGATTCAACGTCACCGGCTTATTTATCAATATTTTTCATTGAAAATTTTTTCTGAGATACTTCAATAGTTGTACAATAATATGTAATTCTATTTAATAAAATTATATTACTGATGTCGCCGCAAAAAAATCATAAAAATATGCTTTTTTTCGCCTTTAAAACCCTACCCCCCCGTTAAGTGTATACTATAAAATATTAGCGACTCCATATTGCTTGTTTTTCTTGGTACTATTTTTTCAAACGCTTTTTTCTGAAAACGACTTTTTTTTCGAACTTGCGTACACGCTTGTTTGAAAATCGTTTTGAAAATTGGCAGTTACTTTCTTCATAGTATCGCGCTCTATATGAACGGAATATTATCATTATTTAAAATAATTTTTTTTTGCAAATAAAGTTGAAAAAAATGGCAAAAAATCGTGCTTCTTTGTTTTGACCCCTGTAAAAAATTCAATTTTCTATTTTTTGATAGCACTTAGGTTCGTATAGAAGAGAAACATATAATAAAAGTAAATTCCAACCTCGTTTGATTTCGGATGAAAATTGCGGCTTCCAGAATGTACGCAAAATGCTGAGTCTCATTGTGACCTGCAATATGGGGTCGCTAATATTTTCGATGTTTTTCACGGAAATTCTTCAAAAATTTTATAGTATATACTTAAATATATGTATAAAATATTCTCAAAGTTTCAATAAATTATATTCATTTTTTATACTATAAAAAAATTCATGAAAATCATTGAGAAAACGCTGTCCTAACCCTATGTCCCTCTTTAAGCGACAGAAAAAAAAGGCCCAACTTTGACGATTTATTTTGGGAGTATGAAAAAAGGAATGGAATTTCTTTTCGGAGGGTTTGTTTGACACATATTGAAGAATGAAAAGAAATTTTTTTATTATCATTTTGATAGAAAATGGCGGCTACAGAGGCCATCTTGAAAATCGTCTTTTTTTAAAACACCTTCACGGGAGGACGGTTCTCTCGTAAAGTATAAGAACTGGGGGAAAAAACGAAAAAATTTTATAATCTATATACTATCGGCTGTGGGACTACGCAAGGATATTTTTTTTATCAATTTTTGTAGGAATTGTGGACTTTTGAAAAAAATCAATCAATTTGTATGACGCTGGAGATTGCATCGTTTGAACGCACCGAAATCAAGTTTAAAAAAATACATATATTTATAAAGCTCGTGTAAAAATTTGAGACTGATCGACTATTAAAAACACAGTATTGAGAAAAACGCATTCAAACTTACGACGCTACTTTCAAACGTTTCGAGAACGTCTTTACAAATATGCGTGTAACTGCGAGAATATTTGTCGTATTGACATGAAATTTTCTGTGTACATACTTTGATATATGTACATTACGAAAATGAAATGAAAAATTTTTATTTTTAAAATCCTGATTGCGTATAACCGCTTAAAGTCGCGTTCGTCCTCAGCGCGCGCTCCGCAGCGCTGCGGCAAAATCGTTAATTGAACCTTTGAAAAAAATTTTTTCACCACAGGACCAACCGCATATTATTCTAATAATCCTAAAGTATCGTTTAAGCCAAAGAAAAAAGAAAAATCAATTTTTCCAAAAAATCCTAGAGTGGTATTAGGCCTCTTAAGTAAACAATCGAAATATCAACGTCTCTGAGTTTCCGCGCGAATTTAATGGCAGCGAAGTTCGGTCTAATTACCAAGTAAGTTTGACACCTTTCGGTCGTCACTTCCGAATATACGACAGCAAGAGAAAGAGAGAAGCGAGAGAGTAAGAGCGAGAGAGAGAGCGAGCAAGGAATTGCGTCTAAACTTCGGACATCAGTTCTTGAGTCTCCCGTAACCGATTTTACTACGTATAATGCAGGAGTAGTAAAACGAGCGAACGAGAGGGAGAGAGAGAGAGATGGCGGAAGTGAGATGCGAGAGAGAGACGAGGGCGAAACCTCCCTGGTGTATTTCGTTTTCGAAACTAGGTTCGCCTCATCTACGATCTATACAGAGCCCCCCGCATGGCGTCAGTCCCGAGAGAATTTCTCGTAATGCTCATAGCTCCGGTCTCTCTCTTCCCGGAAGAGACTCGCGCGATATGTAGGCCGAGCTCTCAGCCAGGAATGAGAGAAGCTTCGATGCCCCGCACTACAAAATTTCGAAAGCCAGAGAGAGAGAGAGAGAGAGAGAGATATGTGAGAGAGTATAGTCGGATACGAGAGAAGTTCTCTTGGTTTTGGCGTATATGGTGAGGCACTCGGGCACGGAAATACTTCAACTTTCAATCACGATTCCGAGCAACGTGTCCGAGAACGTATAACCCAAATTCCTGAGATTTTAAACCCCGCGACGCCGCCTCTAAAATCATGGGGCGCGAATATACTCGCGAAAAAAAACTGCCGGAACTGCCAGCGTCACAAACCAAAATATTTACGTTTGTCATTTGTAAGTCGAAAATAAATCGACAGCTTTGCTCATAAAAATTGTGAGTTTAAACGCTTTGTTGTCATGATCGAAAAAATCTCAAGTCGTCCAAAGCTTGATAGAATTTTCTTTCAACCCATTTTTCAAAGATAAAACCTGATTTTTTTTCGCGCAAAAAAAAAAAGAAAAACACTCGGTAATAAAATAGGACGCAGTGGAGAAAATGAACACGGTCCCCCTCGTGTACTCAACGAATTGCACAAATAATTTCTCATTTTGTGAGGTGAAAAAAAAAAAGAGGAAAAATATGGAAAAGGGGAATATGAAACTTGAATGCGTGCTAGTCTCGTTGTACAGTGTGATTCGTGAAAAGCCGCGTGTGAGCCGCTTTTCATCCACCGCATGTGCGCGACTTTATCTTTGAAAAGGCAAACTCAATCCTCCCTTTACCGAATGACGAGGAGGTTTTTTGTAGGTGAGAAAGAGCGCGAGAGAGAGAGACAGAGGGTGAGCGCCATTTGAGGACAGAAATACCCCTGAAATTTTCGAAAAATCGATTGTTTTTCTTCAGATTTTCATTCTTTATACTTTTAAGAATTAAAAAAAAAAAAAACTTAAAATATTCCACTCCGTTAGAAAGTTATAGCAATAAATGTGACCGGACATCGGGTTCGTCTAATTGTGACCTCCAATATGGGGTCGCTAATATCTTCGGTATTTTTCAAGGAAATTCTTCAAAAATTTTATTGTATATACTTAAATATATGTATAAAATATTCTCAAAGTTTCAATAAATTATATTCATTTTTTATGCTATAAAAAAATTCATGAAAATCCTTGAGAAAACGCTGTCCTAATCCTACTTCCCTCCTTAAACGCGGTTTTTCTCGAAACTACGTTCTGACAGTGTCGGCACGATAACACAGTCAATTTTTAATATTTTTTAACTTTTCTTTTTCGTCAAATCTTGATAATTATCTTTTCTGCAGTCTGACGAGAGGTTTTTTTTAATTTTTGATTGAACAATTTTTATAAATTATTGAACGCTATTTTTTCTTTATTAAATTGCATACTAAAGTTTGAAGTACTGTAATTTCTTTATTTTTGAAAAACAACAAAATTTCCCTCCGTCAGACTATAACTACAACATTATTTTACTGGATTCCTTTTTATTTTTGCAGATTGGATAATTTTTAGTGAAGTTACGATGTCGACGAGGTGGCGTCATGGGTTTTATTAGTGGTCCATTTATACCCGTAAAAAATAATGTTAATATTGGGAGAAAAAATTTGTTTTCATTTTTTTCCTCATAGTTGAAAAGTCAATAAAAAATGTGAAGTCAACAATTTAATTTTTTTTTCACCGTAAAACCTTTTTAATAATTTTTCAAATTTACTCGGTTTTCAGGGCGCGCGCAGCGGCCATGTAAGCTCTTAATCAAGTGTGTACTTTTTTTTGAAAATACCCAGAGAGAGAGCCCATTTGCCGATGAAGATCACGGTCGAAATTAAAGCTGACGGGTCACATCGCGATCCTCCGGTATTTATGATTTCCACGGTATTTTTTTATCCCCCCTTTCCCGCCGCTCTTCCACCGGCGGAAGTAATCTCCAGGGTGTCCTGTGTGGAATCGGGAAATTGAAAATTTTCACACCGGTACTAGAGCCGGAGGTGAACGTAACAAAACGGCAATTTATGGTAGTTGGAGACTCAAAGGGGAGGCTTTATGCGTTTGGAAGATAAATTGCCCCGGGCGTTTTTTTTTTTCTTTTTCAATTTTGTTATTTCATTTTTTATTTTTTAATCCCTCCCAATTTGACGTTGCCTAGTTGTCCTACGGTCTTTGGTCAAATCTCACTGCCGGTTTTTTTTTTTTTCATTTGACAAAAGCACGTCGCCTTATTGAACGACGATGAGAGAAAAAAAAACACGAGAAAATAACCAATGAACGACAAAAGTATGATTATAATTTGGGACGCAGAAATAAGAGTAGATAAAGGTCGAGATGGTTGGTGGGATATTCGATCGCGTTCGAGAACCGCAGAGAACGAGCAGAAGAAACATGGCAATGTTTTTTTTTTTTTTTTTTTTTTTGGTAAAAATCCAAGTTTTTCACGTAGCGGGCGCAGACACACGCTTTTCCGTTATTTTACCGGATGGGAAAAGAGTAGAAAAAAAAAGTGGCGCAAGAGGCGCATAAGAGATATCGAGATTGAGAGAGAGAAGAGAAAAGAGAAAAACGCGAATAGGCTTTTCTCAGGGGCTAACAAAGCACGTTACACTTCGGGAGTTCAAGTTTTCCCTCTCTTTTCTCCCCGTCTCTCTCTCGTTCTCTCGTCCTCACAGCGTGCAACTACTACTCGACTACGTGTTTTTTTTTTTTCTTACACGTGGTTTTCGAGCGGTGATTTATTTTCCCTGCAGTGCTCAAGGAGCCTACGAGAAAGAGCGGAGTAACGAGAGGGAGAGAGAGAGAGATAGGGGGGAAAATAAAGTCTGCGTAATTGTCTCGCGAGGTAAAATTTATAATTCAATCGGCTACTCAATGTTTCGTATTATAGTTTTTTTTTTTTTTTTTTCAATATTGATTAATCAATTTTTCGGAACTTTACGCTTCCTAATTATGAAAATAAGGTTTTTTTTTATATATAGTTAGATTTTGATATTCGATGGGTTTTCAGTTGATCTTGTAATTATTCTCTTGTCACTCAATCCTCGGTGTTTAAACATTCTCGGCAATGACATTTCCGTTTTAAGGTAGTAGTCTGGTAACTTAAGCCGATTTTCATGTCTTATCATGTCTTTTCATGTCTGTAAGGGTCCCTTTTTTTTTTTTCTCATACATTGCTTCGAACGAAAGCTTTTGTTCAGAGATTATTTCGCGTGTTTCCAATTTATATAATACCTTTTTTAAGGGGTGGTAGGGTTTTAAAATTATTTTTTTTTGCATTTTTTATATTTTTTTCTGAATGAACAACATGTCGAGAATATTGTGTATGAATTTTAAGTCAATCGGAGTAAAACTAACGGAGTTACAGCGTTTCAAACGACCGGCCGTCATACCTGAATTTTCACGTATGAAAAACTTTAAATCGATTTTCCCGAAAACGTCATTTTTGATGTTTGTGAACATTAGAACTCAAAATCTACTGAACCGATCCTTTTGAAAATTTAAACATTACTTCTTCACGTAAATCAACAGGTAATCAGGAGTTTTTTTTTTTTTCAATTTTTTCAATTTTTTAATAACAAATTAAGCGCGATTTTTTTAGCTAAAATTGCGTTTTTCACTTTCAAGTGCTGCAAAAAATAGAAAAAAAAAAAAAAAAAAAAACTCTTCCTGATTACCTCTCGAAATACATCACCTTTAAAATGCATATCAATTTTTTTGTTTCGGATGATCCGGTAACGAGTTATAATGTTCACCGCAAAACCACTTTTTTTCAAGGCGCCTCTGGAGATTCAACGTCACCGGCTTATTTATCAATATTTTTAATTGAAAATTTTTTCTGAGATACTTCAATAGTTGTACAATAATATGTAATTCTATTTAATAAAATTATATTACTCATGTCGCCGCAGAAAAATCATAAAAATGCTTTTTTTTCGCCTTTAAACCCCCCCCGATAAACTTGTTGATTCTTTTGATTCTTTTCGGTTAATCGTCGACTTAAAATCGAAATTCACAAAGGGAGAAAAAAAATGTTATTATGTAAACACTGTTGCGACATTGAGATTGAAAAACGTAGGTCGAGTTGACGACGGGGGGTGGCTCGAGGCGACGTCCACATATAAATATAGCGTCGCTCGTCGGGAAAATAAAGACGTCGGTATTTTATTTATATCACATACATTATATCGTCTTGTACGGTACAGAGGACACACGAGTTGGAGGATAAGTGCGTCTCACGCGCCACTTTCGGATCTCGGGGGGTTTTTTTTCTCCACCGAGTGTCCTTAACCCTCCCGTTTTATCCTATCGCAAGGTTAGGTGCAATCAATACCGCGCACTTTGGATAAACTATACAGTGTTTACGTTTCAACCGATTCGGAGACGATTTTTTCGTGACGATATAATTAAAAAATCAATTATCCTTCCGCCCACCCTTTTTATCACAAATGTTAGACAATAGAATTATTGACCTGCCGAATATTTAATTTTGGACTTTTCACCGATTACGAAATAACGTTTCAAATGACGTTGAAGTTTGCATCGTTGGAATGCAACAAAAATATATATTTTTCAACATTCATCCTCCTTGAGATTGAATTTTCCAAGGCAAAAACGTTTTCAATCGTTAAAACGTTCTTTCGGGATCTCCTTTGAGGAGCTGGACCTAAATGGACAAGAGCAAGCGAGAGCAATACCCTAAAATGAAAATTTGAAAAAAAAAACCGCTCTTCGTTGAGTTCCAACGATGCAAACTTCAACGTCATCGATTTCAATGATTATTAATTCTCGCTATTATCGTCGATTACTAATATAAAACGCGAATCAATGTAGTTCGAGCGAACACTTTAAGTGATTATATTAATTTCATAGAACGGAAAAGCAGTGGACGCGCGTGGTTGGTGCTGCGAGGGGCTTCGGCAATTTCCTATGTTAAGCAGTATTGGCCGCAGAGTCAGTTACTGGGATGGGTGATCGTTTAGCCGTGTGCACTTACATGCACGACGACTAACGAGCCGGGAGGCAATTTTTCTGTGTTTCCGACGGTAATGTACACAATCGGAAATTCACTCAAAAGAGAAAAAAGCCGTCTGTATCGACACAGGTTTTTTCGTAGTTTTCCTGTGTCCATGGCAAATGCGATACAGGGTGGCTAAGGACGTCTGCGGACGCAATGGAAGTTAGAGCTTAGCGAAGTGCGGGTAGGGAGTGATAGGGGGAAAAATGGAAAGAAATAGAGTTGGGAATCGACATACGTAAAAAACCGAAAGGGGACGTTGGAACACACAATAATAATAATGATAATAATAATTTTGAGTTTCTCGCGGCATTTTTAAGGTTGAACGGTTACGAAAAGAATGAGCATAGAGTTGGGGTTCCAACTTCATCGGGAAGCAACGTTACAACGATTTTAGTGCAGCCACTTATTTTTGCCCAAAATGCAACAAATTTTTGAATTTTATTTTAGGACAAAATTTCATTGAAAATCGTCCAAAAACTGATTCTTCGGTTTTCGAGTTTTTCTCATTGAAATATTGAGATTTCGACTAAAACTCTGTGCTATTCGTAATCAGCTGAAAATTTCCGATCGAATAGGGCATCGAAACATTGAAAAAAGAGAAAAAAATTTTGATGTAATATTTGGCCCACCTTTTTGGAAAACTAAAAATCTCGAAATTTCACATGGTCATAACTTGGCCCCCGTTTCATCGATTTTGGGTTTTAACGAGTGTTTTTAAAACGTCTCGAGTAGACTTAGAGAATGCATCTTGGATCATCCCGATATCTCAATTATTCTAGCCGTGAGAGCAGGTTGAAAATCGGCGAAAAAAATGAGAAGGGGTATGGTATGGAAAAATTCGCAAAAATCGATGGTCCAACTTCAAAAATCTATGAAAAATCGAAAAAAAATCGTAGCTCAATAAACCAAGCGGCATTTTAAAGGTTGAACGGTTACGAAACGAATGAGCATAGACTTGGGGTTCGAACTTGATCGGGAAGCAACGTTAAGGCGATTTTAGTGCAGCCACTTCTTTGTGGCCAAAATGCAAAAAAATTTTGAATTTTTAAATTTTATTTTAGAACGCTATATCGATGTATTTTGACTCGCTGATTACTAATCCAATAGCCATTTCTTTGAAAAACCCGAAATTTCATTGCAAATCGTCCAAAAAGTGATTTTTTTCGTTTTTCGCCTTTTTCTCATTGATATTTTGAGATTTCGACTAAAACTCGGTGTTATTCGTAATCAGCGGAAAATTTCCGATCGAATAGGGTATCGAAACATTGAAAAAAGAGAAAAAATTTTTTTTGTAATTTTTTGCCCACCTTTTCGAAAACCTAAAAATCTCGAAATTTCAAATGGTCATAACTTGGCTCCCGTTTGATTGATTTTGGCTTTTGACGAGGGTTTTCAAAACGTCTCAAGTAGACTTAGAGAATGCATTTTGGATCATCCCGATATCTCAATTATTGTAGCCGTGAGAGCAGGTTGAAAATCGGCGAAAAAAATGAGAAGGGGTATGTATGGAAAAATTCGCAAAAATCGATGGTTCAACTTCAAAAATCTATGAAAAATCGAAAAAAAATCGTAGCTCAATAAACCAAGCGGCATTTTAAAGGTTGAACGGTTACGAAACGAATGAGCATAGACTTGGGGTTCGAACTTGATCGGGAAGCAACGTTAAGGCGATTTTAGTGCAGCCACTTCTTTGTGGCCAAAATGCAAAAAAATTTTGAATTTTTAAATTTTATTTTAGAACGCTATATCGATGTATTTTGACTCGCTGATTACTAATCCAATAGCCATTTCTTTGAAAAACCCGAAATTTCATTGCAAATCGTCCAAAAAGTGATTTTTTTCGTTTTTCGCCTTTTTCTCATTGATATTTTGAGATTTCGACTAAAACTCGGTGTTATTCGTAATCAGCGGAAAATTTCCGATCGAATAGGGTATCGAAACATTGAAAAAAGAGAAAAAATTTTTTTTGTAATTTTTTGCCCACCTTTTCGAAAACCTAAAAATCTCGAAATTTCAAATGGTCATAACTTGGCTCCCGTTTGATTGATTTTGGCTTTTGACGAGGGTTTTCAAAACGTCTCAAGTAGACTTAGAGAATGCATTTTGGATCATCCCGATATCTCAATTATTGTAGCCGTGAGAGCAGGTTGAAAATCGGCGAAAAAAATGAGAAGGGGTATGTATGGAAAAATTCGCAAAAATCGATGGTTCAACTTCAAAAATCTATGAAAAATCGAAAAAAAATCGTAGCTCAATAAACGAAGCGGCATTTTAAAGGTTGAACGGTTACGAAAAGAATGAGCATAGACTTGGGGTTCGAACTCGATCGGGAAGCAACGTTAAAGCGATTTTAGTGCAGCCACTTCTTTTTGGCCAAAATGCCAAAAAATTTTCAATTTTTAAATTTAATTTTAGATCGCTATATCGATGTATTTTGACTCGCTGATTACTAATTCAGTAGCCATTTCCTCGCGAAACTCGAAATTTCATTGAAAAACGACCAAAAAGTGATTGTTTCGATTTTTGCGTTTTTCACATTGATTTTTTGAGTTTTCGGCAAAAACTCCGTGTTATTCGTAATCAGCAGAAAATTTCCGATCGAATAGGGTATGGAAACATTGAAAAAAGAGAAAAAATTTTTTTTGTAACTTTTTGCCCACCTTTTCGAAAACCTAAAAATCTCGAAATTTCAAATGGCCATAACTTGGCTCCCGTTTGATCGATTTTGGCTTTTGGCGAGGGTTTTCAAAACGTCTCGAGTAGACTTAGAGAATGCATTTTGGATCATCCCGATATCTCAATTATTCTAGCCGTGAGAGCAGGTTGAAAATCGGCGAAAAAAATGAGAAGGGGTATGTATGGAAAAATTCGCAAAAATCGATGGTCCAACTTCAAAAATCTATGAAAAATCGAAAAAAAATCGTAGCTCAATAAACGAAGCGGCATTTTAAAGGTTGAACGGTTACGAAAAGAATGAGCATAGACTTGGGGTTCGAACTCGATCGGGAAGCAACGTTAAAGCGATTTTAGTGCAGCCACTTCTTTTTGGCCAAAATGCCAAAAAATTTTGAATTTTTAAATTTTATTTTAGGACGCTATATCGATGTATTTTGACTCGCTGATTACTAATTCAGTAGCCATTTCCTCGCGAAACTAAGAACTCCGTCGAAAATCGTCCAAAAAGTGATTTTTTTCGTTTTTCGCCTTTTTGTCATTGATATTTTGAGATTTCGACTAAAACTCGGTGTTATTCGCAATCAGCGGAAGTCTAGTGTTAATTGATGAGTCGTTGATCCCATTCTACAATATAAATCGTTCGCGATCAAAACATTGTTACTTCGCTTACCTCATATTTCTCCTCTCTAAATGTTCTGTGTTCGTCGCGACGTTCGTCTCGAGTCTCCTCACTTCCGCTCTCGTTATCCACGACATTATTCACACTAAATCGTTGGGGGGGCCCCCGCACGACGATCGGAAATCACTGTTCACGTTAATCACCGTAATCGTCCGTTATCTCGTTGAATTCACGAGAATCCAAGTTTTTCCGTGTTATCATCGATCATTTTTATATTTTTCGTTGTTGTTGTTGTAATATTTTTTTTTTTTTTTTGTTACAACAATGTCGATTCACGATATTCGCGGTGACGCATTAAACTCTCGCACTGACACAAATTCGTTTGCACATTGAGCACAGGATCGTCGAGAATCCGGCACTAAATTTCCATCCTTTACGCCAATAAAGGCTTGCAGAACACGCACACAATGGTTTCGTCCGTCATCTTCAATCCAAAAATGCGTGTATGCTCTGTGTGTGTGTGTGTATTTCCCCCCCGCCCCCCGAGAACGCGGAAAATGATCGAAATTACGGGAAATTACGGTAAATTTCGGAAAATGACGGTAAATTACGATAAATTACGGTGAAATCGTGTGTTAAATGAATGCACGATAAGCCGTTTCACTCGCGAGAACTCGGAAACTCTTTTTCCGGTATTTGTTTTGTTTTTTTTCTTCTTCCCCGACCTCAATGTCGCGAGACTTTACACGAGACTTTATAGTGTCCGCGAGGGGGTAAATAACGAGAGTCCGAGAGTAATTAATTTGATTAAAAACAACAAATACGTCTGTACGTGTGTATATGCCGTAGTAACGATAATATATTTTGTCGTGCTCCCGATCCCCTTATCAGCGAGTAGAGTCGAAATCGCAGAGGGCGTATCGAGCGTTCAAACATTGGGGCCTCGATGCTTCCTCTTTTTCCTAATAATACGTTACACGAGAGTTCGGTACGCGTCGCGCGTTAACGCGCGGACGGGAAAAATGTCAACGAAAGAAAGAAAAAAAAAGAAGATGGACACGCGACGCTCGTAAGCGCTCTTTTCCCCCTCCCGTCGCCCGCCCGCCGGCCGCTGTCCCGCCGCCGTTCCGCCGCCGTCGCGCTATGTCCCCGTCTCTCTTTCTCTCGGTCGATCAGGCTTTTGTGACCGTGGTCGCGCTAACTCCCGAATGCTGGCGAGTTTTATCGCGAAACATCGTTGGAAATTCGATGAGTTAGAGCGGAACTAAAAAGAAAAAAACAAACATTTATTCGACGGTAAAAAACCAGGCGCGATAAATCGAAAAAAGAAAACAAAAAATGGCTAAGCTTTCTTTTCTTACCGCCGGAGTCAACGAGTGATTATCACTCACGCGGCTATTCGTCCTTCTCCTTTTCGTATTTTCACGGATTATCCAGCGTGCGCGAAATCGTGCGAATTCATCAAGAACATTTTTTACACTGCACGAGCTCTACTTTGCACACACGCACCTCCGGTATTAACGCAGCGAAACCCCCCGTCCAATCTTATCGTCGAATATTATGACTTCTTGTATTTTTTTTTTCTTATTTTTTTTATCACAACACAGTTTCACAAGCCGGTTTTACGATTGATTTCTGGACGCGGAGATTACGCGGTATTGCGCGTCCGGTAAACGAAGATATTTGGCGAACGTTACACTGGACCGAAGGGAGAGTAAGAGAAGCGGCACAAATTTTTGTATATGTAGATGAAAAAAACCCCCGATGGACGAAAACGTGACGTCCGATCTGGAACGCTGCGGGTCCAGAACTGCTCGCGATATTCCGGCAAGCCTCTCGGTGTCCCCCCCCACTTTTGCGCTTACTCGCTATGCCGGGCGGTCAGTAGTAACTACGTTCCCCCCACCCCGCCGACGCGCCGTTCGCCGGCGGCGGCTAGCCCCCCACCGCTCTGCTTCCCCCTACTCCAGAACTGCGGAGAACCACGCGTCCCTATCCCCACTCTCGCGCTAAGCACGCACTCTACTATCCGTGACACACGCTCGACGTGGAGTGGGGGAAAGAGTCGCGTGGCAGCCGTGGCCTCCCGTCTGTGCCGCTGGTCGAGCGGGTGGGGGGGATATATTGCCCGCGAAGCGTTGGAGGAGGAGGTACGATAGCGGCGGAGGGGGAAAGACGCATGCGCTGCTACCGTCAGCGTCGTTCGTGCCTCTTTCGCGAGCGCGGAGAGCTCGCACGAGACAGAGAGACGGGAGAGCGAGAGACGGAGAGACGGAGAAAGAGGATCGTGCGAAACCCCTCGACAGGAAGGAAAGATGTAGAGAGACCCAATTACGGACCGTCCAAGCAACGTTTGTAGCGCACAAATCGATACATCGACGCTTCGACATCACGATGCGAGTGATCGATAATCGTTGATTCACGTTGAGAAACAACGGTAGCGTCGCTTCAAAGTACAGCGACGCACTCGTGGCGTCGACGTATGAACCGCAAGGTTTAACGGTAATTTTACCAACAAGCTATTTTACCATATGACATTATGATATTTTGTATTATTGCAAAAACGCTGCCATCCAACATTCAATATCTGACCGAAATTCGAACTAACGATCTGCCGATTAAAAAAATTAGTCACCAGAGCCACGAATGGTCACTTGGATATTTCGGATCTTTTTTCGGAAGTAATCCTTTCGTCCTATTATATATACCATGTGTGTGTGTATGTTTGTATGCATGTGATACGAGCGTCGAAAAGGCTGCGAGAGAGCGGCGGGGAATTAAAAAGCACGCGGACGGTGTTACGTGGTGGGGTGAGAGTGTCGATAAAGGGCTAAGAAAGAGGGGGAAAGCGCGAATAACAGTGACAGAAGGAAAGACCGTAGAGGATATAACTTCTTACCGCGAGGCGAGTACTATTCCCCGGGCTAATGTCCCGATCTCTTGGCGGGACGGTCCAAGGCGACAACGGCTTGGCCCGCGGAGAGCGGCGGAGGGTGGGGGGCGCGAAGGCAGTGGGGGGGCTACGCGGTCGAAAACCCCACCACGGGAATCGAACGTGCGTACTACACGCTCCACACAACGAGCGTCGAGCTTACTACCTGCACCGCTGTCAATGTACCATACTATATATACTGTAAATACTATATATACAATATATATGTATATCGCGAACTGTGCGAACGCTACATGGAGGCAAATTATTTCCTTTACTCCCAAGTGCGCGATCCGACCGCACGACGATCGGCACTAGGCTCGATAATTAGTCGAACGTTCCGATGCCGTACGTTCCCGTTAATTGATGCATATGCAGATTTCGACGGAAGTTCCGTGGATTCATACGTGTATCATAGGTGCAGAGATATAACGTCCCGGGGACGATCGCTTACATCGGGCGATTCCCTCAGGAGCGCATCAATTATCCACGAAACGAAACATTTCGGTTGAACTAGACGGTGAAATGTTTTACCAACGAATGACACTTTCGTGTTGTAAGATTTTTTGCAGATCCACTTTCATCTTATCTTACTACTGTGATAAAGCTGGAGAGCTCGTTTGTTTGTTTGTTTGTTTGTTTAAACGCGCTAATCTCAGGAAATACTTATCGGATTTGAAAAATTCTTTTTTCATTAGATAGCCCGTTTATTCAGGAAGGCTCTAGGCTATATAACTTTATGTTGTGATTATTATCTTTTTATTATATTACTGTATTTATACTATACTTTAATGAAGTTGGAGAATTTGTTTGTTTGAACGCGCTAATCTCAGGAAATACTTATCGGATTTGAAAAATTCTTTTTTCATTATATAGTCCGTTTATTCAGGAAGGCTCTAGGCTATATAACTTTATGTTATGATTACTATCTTTCTACTATATTACTGTATTTATACTATACTATAATGAAGTTGGAGAGTTTGTTTGTTTGAACGCGCTAATCTCAGGAAATACTGATCCAATTTGAAAAATTCTTTTTGCATTAGATAGTCCTAACATTCGGGAAGGTTTTAAGCTATATAACTTTATTCTATGACCCTAATTCTACTATCTTACTATCGTATTACTATATCTATACTATACTATAGTAAAGCTAGAGTTTGTTTGTTTGAACGCGCTAATCTTAGGAAATACTTATCCAATTTGAAAAATTCTTTTTCCATTAGATAATCCGTTTATTCAAAAAGACTCTAAGTCATATAACTTTATATTATGATTACTATCTTTCTATTATATTACTGAAATTTATACTATACTATAATGAAGTTGGAGAATTTGTTTGTTTGAACGCGCTAATCTCAGGAAATACTTATCCAATTTGAAAAATTCTTTTTCCATTAGATAGTCCTTCTATTCAGGAAGGCTCTAGGCTATATAACTTTATGTTATGATTATTATCTTTCTATTATATTACTGTATTTATACTGGACAATAATGAAGTTGGAGAATTTGTTTGTTTGAACGCGCTAATCTCAGGAAATACTTATCCGATTTGAAAAATTCTTTTTCCATTAGATAGTCCGTTTATTTAGAATGGCTCTAGGCTATATAACTTCATGCTATGAACCGAAACCTGAGTTGACATTGTCGAGAGAGGGCGTCTCGACGGTCGATGCACCGGATAGGAGATACCCGAGCTCAGTTTTGCATTAAAAAATCTCGACATAACGAACATTCGGCTGTACATATTACACCACAGGTAGATAAAGCGTCTATATATCGTAACATCCCCGGGCAATGTTCGGCTGACTCCTGTTTCAACCACCGCACCGACGAGGTTACGTACAGCTTGGTGGATACGTCATTGCTCGCGGTGCACGTGCATTTTGCAGGTGCCGTTTGGGGCCTCATAGCGACATACGGCGAAAGCTTAACCGCGGAGTAGAACGAACCGAGGTTAGCGCGTTGCATTTTCGCTCATAATAATATAATCCCAAGTATATAATCGAAAAATATTATTGATGGGGTTAGGCCACTCTAGAGGCCGAAAAAAATAGGCCTTTTTGAGGATTTTTTTTCAGCAGAACTATATACTAAATTGAGATTACAAAATAGGGTGTTTATCATACATATCAGTGACTGTATACAATAATTTTTTTGAAGCGATTCATTTCAAAATGGCGGCTGTGCAGCGTTTTTACGATGACGTCTCCGTTTTTTGTTGGCCGGAAACATAACTCAGACAATTTTCAACCGATTCACTTGAAATTTTCAATATATCTTTAAAAATACATTTTCTATGGACAGGCGTAGGATTTTTTAATTTAAATTGCATAGTTCATTTGCTATTCACTATTTTTTGACGATTTTTTCAAGCTAATTTTTGCACTTTTCACTTTAGAAGCGCGCCATTTGGCCAAAAGTCAATATATCGAAAAAAAATCCTACTTACTTCAATAGACAATGTATTTTTGAAGATATATTGAAAATTTCCGATATTTTCAAAGATATATTGGAAAGGATCCATTCCTCGAATTACAGCAACGCGTTGTCGATCGTTCTGGCATTGAGTGAGTTGTTTTTTTTTTTTATATTTTTGTCATTATCTCGTTTTTTTTTTCGTGCATCCGTCGGGACCTTTTTCGTTTGCATCTATCGCCCAGAGTCAACTCGCTCAATAGGACGAAGGGGATATTGGTTCGTACGTGCGCCATCTTCCTTTTTATTTGCACTTTTATACGGGACATCTCGCGCATCGGCCGGAGGGGCACACGTACCGGTTTAAATTTCTCGATGGGAAATGCTGTTTTCTTTTTCAACCTCTACCTCCACCACCGTTTCGGTACCAACTCTTTCCTTTTCCATTGCCCCTCGACGATGGTTCGTACGGGTCGTGGCAATCGCACAGTGCGATGCACCGGCATATTTGCCTAGGTCGCTCTCGAGTATCTTTGCAAAGGAAATAAAAACCGTGAATCCACCATCGCCCCAAAGCTCGCAACTGTGGCAACGTGCCAGGCCGAGTGAAGGATGCCCTCACCGATAGCTCTTTTTCTCTTTCTCTCTCTTTATCTCTTTTCTTTCTCTCTTTCTGTTTGACGCAGGCTTCTCCAAGGCATCGACTCAACGTAAATTGAATGCCGTCGAGCTTTCTGATAAATCCGTGAGATGTTTGTACGGGCCTCGCCCACTAAACTCGAGAATGATTCGAAAATATTTGCCGGTTTCGGGGAAAAATTTGTTTTATCCACATCGTTATAACGCCCCGATGACCGATTCACACGACAACCGTCTCTTCATTTATGAGGTATGTCTTAAGAGGGGAAATAGCGTTAGGACAGCGTTTTATCGATGATTTTCATGAATTTTTTTATAGTATAAAAAATCAATATAATTTATTGAAACTTTGAGAATATTTTATACATATATTTAAGTATATACTATAAAATTTTTGAAGAATTTTCTTGAAAAACACCGGGGATATTAGCGACCCCATATTGCAGGTCACAATCAGACTCAACATTGTGCGTACATTCTGGAAGCCGCAATTTTCATGTGAAATCAAACGAGGTTGGAATTCACTTTTATTATATGTCTCTCTTCTATATGAACCTAAATGCTATCGAAAAAATAGAAAATTGAATTTTTTACAGGGGTCAAAACAAAAAAGCATGATTTTTTGCCATTTTTTACAACTTTATTTGCAAAAAAAAAATTATTTTAAATAATGATAATATTCCAATTTTAAGTTCATATACAGCGCAACACTATGAAGAAAGTAACAGCCAATTTTTAAAACGATTGGTTGAAAACTTTTCAAACTAGCGTGTATGTAAGTTCAAAAAAAGTTGTTTTCAGAAAAACGCGTTTGAAAAAATACCGTACCTGAGTGACCGCTCGGTTATAGACGTGGCACGCTCGGGGCCTGAAGGAGAGCTACTCACTTTAAGGGGGGAAATAGGGTTAGGACAGCGTTTTCTCAATGATTTTCGTCAATTTTTTTATAGTATAAAAAATGAATATGATTTATTGAAACTTCGAGAATATTTTATACATATATTTAAGTATATACTATAAAATTTTTGAAGAATTTCCTTGAAAAACACCGGGGATATTAGCGACCCCATATTGCAGGTCACAATCAGACTCAGCATTTTGTGTACATTCTGGAAGCCGCAATTTTCATCTGAAATCAAACGAGGTTGAAATTTACTTTTACTATATGTCTCTCTTCTATGTGAACTTAAATGCTATCAAAAAAATAGAAAATTGAATTTTTTACAGGGGTCAAAATAAAAAAGCATGATTTTTTGCCATTTTTTACAACTTTATTTGCGAAAAAAAAAATATTTTTAATAATGATAACATTCCGATTTTAGGTTCATATAGAGCGCGATACTATGGAGAAAGTAACTGCCAATTTTCAAAACGATTGGTTGAAAACTTTTCATACTAGCATGTACGCGAGTTAAAAAAAAAGTCGTTTTCAGAAAAACGCGTTTGAAACACGTGGCGCGCTCGGGGCCCGAAGGAGAGCTACTCACTTTAAGGTAGTAGTCTGGTAACTTAAGCCAATTTTCATGTCTTTTTTGGAGGGCGTTTTTTTGTAGGAAAATAAAAATGAATCGTTTTGGATATTTAGGATGTTTTTATTTACATATTAAAGATACAAAAAAAAATTTGTTTGAAAAAATTCAATAGTTTATTATTATTATTATTATTGATCGAAGTTGGCACCTCGAAAAAAAAAAGCGCGTGGGTGGCCCCGGTGATTTTGGCTCTTGATGTTATCTGAAATCAAAAATTCTTGATAATTCTTAATCTATAGACATGTCATTCTGGTCGGAACTACTGAAGTTAAATTTCATGGATAAATAACAAAATGGCGGACTTTGGAAAAAAAAACTTTCTTTCTGGAAAGTTTTTTTTTTGGAAAAAAAAACTTTTTTTTCCAGAGTCCGCCATTTTGTTATTTATCCATGAAATCTAACTTCAGTAGTTCCGACCAGAATGACATGTCTATAGATTAAGAATTATCAAGAATTTTTGATTTCAGATAACATCAAGAGCCAAAATCACCGGGGCCACCCACACGCTTTTTTTTTCGAGGTGCCAACTTCGATCAATAATAATAATAATAATAAACTATTAAATTTTTTCAAAAAATTTTTTTTTTGTATCTTTAATATGTAAATAAAAACATCCTAAATATCCAAAACGATTCATTTTTATTTTCCTACAAAAAAACGCCCTCCGAAAAAGACATGAAAATCGGCTTAAGTTACCAGACTACTACCTTAATGACTTATAACAATAGAACGAGTCGGAATTTTCATTTCAAATTTTGGGAACATATTTTCAATAGTTTTACTAACAATTTATGAAATAAAAAAAAATCGATTTCTTGAACCGTCTAACCGTATTTCCTCCCTTAAGGAGTTATACGCAGTCAGGAGACCGAAAAAAGGCGATTTTTCAAGAATTTTTCCTGGTAAAACATTTTTATTTATTAACGTAAAAATTTATATACGTATTGTGGTAACTTTTAACTTTATTTTCATATTTTTTATTTGTAAAAATAATGTCTTTTAAAGCTGCCATAGCCGATCTCCGGGAGGTCCTCTAAAAGAAGGTGTCCGACGGTAAGCACGATATCTCCGCTTTGGATTATCCAAAATAAAAAAACCAAAAAGATTCTATTAGTGGATAGATAAATCTAGGTATTGAACTAAGGAATAGTCGAAATTTTGATTTTTGACAAAATGCCGGCGCGAACAAGAAAAAATTTCAATTTTCGACGAAAATTTTTTCGTTGAATTGTTTAAAAAAAATAGAAATAATTATCAGAATATTTATTCCTTCGATCAATACCTGAAGAATATATCTGAGAAGGTTGTGTCAAAATTGCAGACCGATCGGTTGAGCCGTTTTTGAGAAATCGTGCTCACCCGATTTTGAAAATATCGTTTTGGGGAAAAAACACGCAAAAATGCCAAGTTTTGCCCAATGACAAAAAATTCCATTCAAACACCAAATGACAATATCAATGTGATTTTTAATGAAGTTTTTACCATTGCCAAGCAGCTTTTCCAACTTTCAATGCGTCTGAAGCATTTGGAAATTTAATGGCATTTCTCAATGGCCAATGAATGAGAAAATGTTGCCAAAAGTTAGTTTCCCTTCCTGAATATTTGTGCAGGATTCAGAGGCTTTCCCCGAGGAACTATCCACTTTTGATTATTCCCATTGAAATTAGTTTTTTTTTCTTCTTTGCCACTTCCTATCCCAAATAATTGATATACCTCAGTAACGTCTTTTTGCAACATTACTATAGGAAAAAAAAATCGAGGCACTAGGTTTGAGCTTCGTCAAATTTCTCTATTAAAGTTGAGTAAAGTTTCTTTGATCCAAAAATGAAATTTGTATATCACACACAGAGCCGGTTAGGAGCATTTTTACGGAGCATTTATTCGATTTGAAGGAGAAAAAAAATCGTCGAACTGACGTTAGAGAAACTCCGTTACGGCCGAGGGAATATCCCATTGATAAAGCGTCGGGGAAAATGTATCGCTTTGACCGGAGAGGCCTCAAAGTTTAAAAGTTTTTCCTGCTCGAAATAACCGGGCAAATATTTCGAATATATATATTATATAATATATGAAAAATTCTGCGATAAGAAGGTTTCTATATAACCAACATGTGCATTGGGATTGTATATATTTTTATATTTAAATCGATAGGACGGTCAGTTCTGACCGAAAGGATTTCGAAAGACTGCGGCGACGTACCACGATGGGGATTTAATTTTTTTTTTCTCGATTTCGTACCGTGCAATAAATCGAAACGGACGTTCGATCGCCAGTAACATAAGTACGTATGGCGTCGCTGTTCGAAAGAAGAAGAACAAACATTGTGATATATATTTATAATATAGAAGTGGAACCAGAGTTCGAGGAGATATATCATGGTTAGGGATATGTTCCGGAAGAGTTAAAGATTGGACGAGAATGGATCGAGTGTCGTACGCGATTTCTCAGTTCAACGAACGACATACACGAGCTGGTATATATATACTCAATTCTCCAGGATATGGACGTACAACGGCGCAAGTTTGTATCGAACGAGAATTTGAGCATCTCGTCTCGAGTAGTTTCCTGTTTTACATACATGGATACTTGGAAAAAAGTAAAAGATAAAAAAAAAAAAAAACATCGGATATAATCCGGGAAAAGCATTCTATATCCGGGGGAAAATTTTCGGTTATCGGCTTGAGAATTTTTAACTTAGATGGAATATTATCCGAGGATGATTATCGATGAAATTTAGGGTGAATTCATGAAGTTGATTAGATTAATTTTCTATTAAACATTGTGATCGCACTAACGGCCGCAAATTTCACGATATCTTGTCCTAATAATTTTCACTTAATTACGATATAATCGAGAGAACGTGCCATTAATAATTCGAACTTTGATCTTTGTCCCAATTAATATTCAAACCAAACGAGCTGCCCCGTTTTAAAAGTAAATCAATGCCGTTGCCCGAACCTCGTCGAACACGCAACATCCGTTTTGTTACTTTGTAACGTATCTTTGTGCTGATTTTTATATGCAACAACGCTGGCATGTACGCAACGTAGACAAAACGAATATACGTAGAGTGGCACCGTTACCGACAGAGCGCGAAATTGGCGGTGAACTAATTACACTCCTTGACGAGGTCGGGCAGAGCATCAACGGCAGAGGCCTGGAGCTTGCAGTTTCGGTTCAAATTGCAGTTGTAGGATAGCCTTCGTATTCTCGTGAAAAGCATGCGCCGCTTAATGTTTCTCTATCTTTCTATCTCTCCTTCTCATTTGCTGACCGAAATCACTCGAGCTGTACGATTGTTTTTGTGGCAATTGCTTTCCCATTAGTGTACCGAGAAAATAGCTTCGTTGTTATTCCTCTCTTCTTCTTCTTCTTCTTCTCGCTCCCACCCTCCGCTCAAACAACCCTCGTACTCTCGTGCCACCCACGCGAACCCAATTCTCGTTGCGCTTAAGGCAGTCGTCTGGTCTAGAGCGAGATTTTTCACGTCATTTCTAATGTGCAATAACGTTTGAACCGTTGATGTTGTCTTGATGAAAATTTACACGCGCATTTATTGATCCTTAGAGAATACTTGTACGTTAAAAAAAAATTATTATTTTAAATATTTTCATGTTGTTTTTTGCCTTGTTGCAACATGGCGCGCCGAAATCGGCGCCCACTCTGGACGATGTTTTATACATCTGAAAAAAAAAATATATATATATTCTCAATCTGTATGAGTATTCTGAGCACTGGTAGCAGAATTGGTAGTTAAAAAAATTTTTTGACACAATGGCGGCCTGTTGAACTTTCATTAATGATATTTCAATGTATGAAATATCATTAACGAAAGTTCAACAGGCCGCCATTTTGTCAAAAAATTTTTGTCAAAAAAAAAAAATATATATATTCTCAATCTGTATGAGTATTCTGAGTACTGGTAGCAGAATTGGTACTTAAAAAAATTTTTTGACAAAATGGCGGCCTGTTGAACTTTCGTTAATGATATTTCAATGTATGAAATATCATTAACGAAAGTTCAACAGGCCGCCATTTTGTCAAAAAATTTTTTTAAGTACCAATTCTGCTACCAGTACTCAGAATACTCATACAGATTGAGAAAATATATATATTTTTTTTTTCAGATGCGTACAACATCGTACAGAGTGGGCGCCGATTTCGGCGCACCATGTTGAAGGCAAAAAACTACATGAAAATATTTAAAATAATTTTTTTTTTTTAATGTACAAGTATTCTCTAAGGATCAATGAATGCACGTGTAAATTTTCATCAAGACAACTTCAACGGTTTAAACGTTATTGCACATTAGAAATGACGTCAAAAATCTCGCTCTAGACCAGATGACTGCCCTAACTAAGTCTGGTAACTTAAGCCGATTTTCATGTCTTTTTTGGAGGGCGCATTTTTGTAGGAAAATAAAAATGAATCGTTTTGGATATTTAGGATGTTTTTATTTACATATTAAAGATACAAAAAAAAAAATTTTCAACAAATTTAATAGTTTATTATTATTATTATTATTGATCGAAGTTGGCACCTCGAAAAAAAAGCGCGTGGGTGGCCCCGGTGATTTTGGCTCTTGATGTTATGTGAAATCAAAAATTCTTGATAATTCTTAATCTATACACATGTCATTCTGGTCGGAACTACCGAAGTTAAATTTCATGGATAAATAACAGAATGGAAAAGGACGCTTTTTTCCAAAGTCCGCCATTTTGTTATTTATTAATGAAATTTAACTTCAGTAGTTCCGACCAGAATGACATGTCTATAGATTAAGAATTATCAAGAATTTTTTACTTCAGATAACATCAAGAGCCAAAATCACCGGGGCCACCCACGCGCTTTTTTTTCGAGGTGCCAACTTCGATCAATAATAATAATAATAATAAAATATTAAATTTTTTCAAAAATTTTTTTTTTTGTATCTTTATTATGTAAATAAAAACATCCTAAATATCCAAAATGATTGATTTTTATTTTGATACAAAAAAACGCCCTCCAAAAAAAGACATAAAAATCGGTTTAAGTTACCAGTCTACTACCTTAAATAGGTTATTACGTGCAAGGAGAGGGAAGAGAAAGAGAGATCGATGAAAATTGAATTGTTGCTCGGCGTTTCTTCATACGTAGATTTTTGTATTTCATCCAGCCACTGGACGAGATGGAGGCTTCTTCTCAAACATATCCTCTCGCCCGTCTCTTGAGAAAGTTACGAATTAGGGAAAATTTCATTTCACGTTTCTTTGAGTCTAAACGCTAAAGCGATTTATCCGCGGCAGCCAAAGTTCTTTATCAATTTCAAAGCGATTAGTTTAATAACAAATTTCTAAAAGAGATTTCCGTTCGATCGCTCGAATTTCAGCGAAAGAACATTTAAATCTCGCAAAATCAGGCCAAGCTCGATCGTCAATTGCCCGTACGAATTCAATAGCCAGCGTTATGTATTCTTTGATGTCACTTATCGGCTTCGCATAACGTCGCGTCCGCTAAAAATCGAGTGAATTTGAAAAATTATTACAAAGGTTATATGGTGAAAAAAAAATTAAATTATTGATTTCACATTTTTTATTGAGTTTTCAACTGTAGGAACAAAAATTACAAACCCTTCTTTTAAATATTAACATTATTTTTTTACGGGTGTAAATGGACTACTGATGAAAACCATAGCGCCTCCTTGTCGACATCATAACTTCATCGAAAACCGAGTAAATTTGAAAAATTATTACAAAGTTTACATGGTGAAAAAAAATTAAATTGTTGATTTCACATTTTTTATTAAGTTTTCAACTATAAGAAAAAAAACTACAAACCTTTTTTTTAAAATATTAACATTATTTTTTTACGGGTATAAATGGACTACTGAATAAAACCATGGCGCCTCCTTGTCGACATCATAACATCACCAAAAATCATCCAATCTGCAAAAATTAAAAAGAATCTAATAAAATAATGTAGTAGTAATAGTCTGACGGGGGGAATTGTTTTTTTTTTTTTTAAATCAAGAAATTACAGTATTCCAAACTTTAGGGTGCAATTTGAAACGAAAAATTAGTTTTTATCAATTTATAAAAAATTGTTCAACCTAAAAAATAAAAAAAAACCTCTCGTCAGACTATAGAGAAAATAATTATCAAGATTTGAGAAAAAATTAAGTTAAAAAATATTAAAAATTGACTGAGTTATCGCGTTGACACTGTCTACAAACATAGTTTCGAGAAAAACGCGTTTGAAGTTTCCGGTAGGTACAACTTTGTAACGAAGTGGAGTTTTCTTAAAAGTTTTGTTTTTTTTTCTGGGATTCTTAAAAGTATGAAGAATAAGAATCTGTAAAAAAAAATGGATTTTTTGAAAATTTCAGGGGTATGTGAGCCCTTGAGGGATAACACCTTTTCTGCCACTCTAGGGGCAGAAAAACAGTTATAACTTTGACGATTTATTTTGGGAGTATGAAAAAAAGGAATAGGACTTCTTTTCAGAGGGTTTATTTGACACATATTGGAGTATGAAAAAACATTTTTTTATTATCATTTTGATACAAAATGGTGGGCGAGAGAGGTCATCTTGAAAATCGTGTTTTTTTTCTGCTTTTTTTTCTGCCCTTAGAGTAGTTTTACCCCTGAATCTCCGTACAAAGATTCGATTTTTTGTTTGTTTACTTGTTTCAACTATGTATTCGCTCGTTAAATTGTAGTTGAAATTGGTGTTGCATTAAAGAAGACAGAATTCCCCGAATCTTGGATGCGTTGGACGAGAACGGGGATTCTGAAACTAACGTCTTACGGGGCGCGTTTTTGTGGGTTCGAGCTTACCTGGGGAAAAGCGATACGCTCGATAACATTCTATCGATGCCTCTAGCTTACGAGGGGCTTCTACAGGGCGGTATCCTGTAACTTATTTAACACAGATAGCAAAGTTACCTAAGATGGTATATAGGAATCTACTATTACCACGAAGAGCGCGTTTACTCGTCGCTTGAATTTTCGTATTGTCCGTTATTGTAGCCTTTAAACGGCCATTTTGTCCGATTGATGAATATCTTACTATTCTCGTGAGAGAAAAAACGAACACTCAAACGTGCCATGGTAAAAGGAAAAATTCCATATTTCCAATTAATTCGTCGTTCCGTTTACGGACCTCTCAACGTTTGGCCGATCGATGGGAAAGAGTCGCGAGGAGCTTCAAGGCTATAAAATTCGATCGATGGGAAAATATGACTCTCGAGAGCGTTATCTCATTATAAATATACGCGTGTATATACCGACCGGAGTGTACCGGAATCGAGATCCCCGGCGATAGAGTTGAGAGGATAAAAGTGGCGGAGAGGTCTTGGAATCTGGTCGTGCCACTTTTTTTTTTTTTCGCAAAAGAGACTCATGCTTGTCGCGTGCTTACCTTGAAACCTGTGTCTCTCGTCACTCTCGAGCCTCTTATTTGCTTTGGAGAAACATTTTAAAAAATGCCCAAGTATTAAACCGATAATGTGTCCAAATCATATGGTTTTGACTCGGTGTTACAAATTCTCAATGGCCTTATTATAATTGTTATTTAGCGATACTTGATGTCGTTATTTTTTTTCTATAACTACTTGTTATACTTGATGGCCGCGGTATAACGAACGGTAAAAACAGACTCTCGGGAATTTTATCAAAACAAAAAAGAACTTCTCGAACGATTGATAATTATTTATTCCTGAATGCTACAAACAGTGATGGAGTTTTTCAACTATTTTGTATACTTTTGGACCACTCGGCAGAAGGTTTAAATAAATTACGACAATATTTATAATTAACAAGTTAAAAGTTCACACAAAACTAACTCTCAAATTCTTTGGATATATCGCAAATAGATTTTCTTTTTATATCCCGAATGTACTTCTATTCTTTGGTACTTGAAACAAATGTTATAGAGATTCTCAAATGAGGCTCTAAATAAATATATATATATATATATATATATTATATAAATATATCGCCGCCGCCGCCGTGTACAAGAGTTGAGGAGAGCGAGCGGGATCGAGTAGGCTGTGTGAGGGGATCGGGGGGGGGGGGGGGGGGGGGGGTTGGCGCGCGAAGCGCGCAGGGGGGCGGAGCCCCCCTAGTATATATATATATTCATATAGGATGTCCCAAAACTAGCATGTCAGAGTGACATGTGACTTGGCTCCGGACCTACCAGAATAAACAAATATGAGCTCACTAAAAGTCTAATGGTTTTCGAGAAAAATCGTCTTTTTTGATTTGTCGCGAAAATCGCTACTTGTTATTCCGTTACCATTGCTATGAATTACTTTGGGTTTATTCACATTTAAGGTTGGAGGTAGACAATTTGAAGACATGTTGTAAAAATTAAATAAGTCTTAGATACCTACTTCGTTCGCTTTAGTGGCTTTCGTTGAAACCCAAAGTAATTCATAGCAATGGTAGCGGAATAACAAGTATTAGGTAGCAATTTTCCGAAAGAAATAAAAACGCCGAAGTAGAGGAGATGTGACAGTTCTGGGTCAAGGCATCCGCACAGCCGTTTAGCCGAGACACAAGCCCGTGGGTTTGTGTCTCGGCTAAGTGGTTTGTGTCTGAGCTAAAAAGTGTCGGTAAATGTTCCACGCCCCCGCGGGTTTGTGTCTCGGCTAAGTGGTTTGTGTCTGAGCTAAAAGGTGTCGGTATATGTTCCACCCCTGCGGGTTTGTGTCTGGGCTAAGTGGTTTGTGTCTGAGCTAAAAGGTGTCGGTAAATGTTCCACGCCCCCGCGGGTTTGTGTCTCGGCTAAGTGGTTTGTGTCTGAGCTAAAAAGTGTCGGTAAATGTTCCACCCCTGCGGGTTTGTGTCTCGGCTAAGTGGTTTGTGTCTGAGCGATTTTTCTCAAAAGCCATTAGACTTTTACTGACGTTATATTTGTTTATTCTGATCAGTCCGGAGCCAATCTAACTCCCGTGTCACTCTGACGTGCTAGTTTCTCGGACACGCTGTACATTAGGATGTATATTTAGAGCCTCATTTGAGAATCTGTCTAACTTGTGCTTCAAGTACCGACGTATATATCTAAATATCGCTCGTAATGGATGAAAATAGAAAGAAAAAAATGTATAAATATAGCATATATAGAATCCCATCATGAATCCAGCAGAGATCCGTGTAACTTCGTGTCAATTAGGACGAATAGAATGCAAAACGAGATTAGAATTGAAAAAAGATCCTCCGAGGGTTCTAGGCAGCCAAAGTGCGAGAAAACCCGACACATTTCGCTGAGAATAGTACAAATCTGTTCGGCGCAAACATTTCAAAGATCCAAGACGAAAAAAAAACGACGATGGCAAGTTTCTCGTGGAAATAATTATCGAATAGTCTTTCGGCAATGTAAAACAAACTTGGATGTTATAGGAGCGACCTTTCTACTACTTTTACCGAAAGAATTGATATTTCGAGAGAAAGAAAATTAGATTTTCACCGGGAAGAATAAAGTGACCGATGAAAATAGAATTTTCTATTTATTCCTTTTGTTGGAAATCACAATCGTCGTGGAAAACGTGACTTTAATAGCGTCCTAAAATAATACAAATCCAAGAGGAGACGATGACTGTTGAAATATTCGATTTTTCTTTTCTACGTTATAAAAAAAATAAACTCAATACATAATTTGATTGATTAACAAAATATAAAAAAATATAAAAAAAATTAAATTTATATAAACTATTGTAATAAATTTTTCTTGGTGCGTTCCAGCATCATAAATGAAAGATTAAGAATAGCCATCCCTATTAGGACGGCATTGGGATTGTAGCATTGAGACAAAAATGGCATATGGGGGAGAAAAAGAGGCAATGCGGACGATAAAGCGTAGTTTTTTCGTTTTCTCACATACTTTTCTCTCTTTCTCTCGATTTCTCTGTCTCTTTCTCTCTAAA